>JAVSCE010020326.1:0-17842 GCA_032199065.1 Smutsia gigantea | reverse complement strand
AGGGTGGCCCTTCTTAGATGAGGCCTCCACTTGGAGAGAGAGGACAGGGTCATGTGGAAGCTGAGCCCACCCCTCACACAGAAGTCATAGCTGGAGGAATGGACAGGAAGCTCCAGAAAGGTATGACGGGACCCCTCACATGCCCAGGAACTCTTTCTTGCACTTCCAGATCTCAAGCTTTGGTGGGATCACTCACTGCCATAAAAACTTGTGAATAGTACCACCATTCTGCTGGAAGGAGAAGGTGCCCTCTGAAGATTAGCTCAAGGGAGTGAATGAGGGTATAATTTAGGGAGGAGTGGGCAGACTTGAGGGAGTCAACCAGGGATGGAGAAGCACCCTGGGACCAGCAACAGGGAAGCCTGTCCCGCCAGCACGTAGGCCTGAGGGAGGAGGAGTGGGAAGAAGCCACCACTGGAGTGAAGCCAGCAGCCAGCCATGGGTCAGGGGAGGTTGCAGCCACTGTCCACACTGCAGGCTGAGCAGGGGAGACAAACCAAGAACTACCCAACCACTCTCCTCCTAGCCAGCCTGAAGCCAAAGGACAAGGTGCCTGGGTTCGGCCTGCAGGGCCACGGAGCAGGGCAGAGAAGGACGGGGAGTGGGTGCAACTGGGGTCGCACGATGGGAAATAACTGCCCAGTGGCATAAGAGTACATTTTAGAACATGATAGGCATTTATCCCCCGACATTGTCATCTCACTCCTGGCATTGTAGTTTGAGGATATCATGGAAATTAGAAATCTTATTTGTACTAACTTTTGGAAGGTTGTGAAGCTTAATGACAAAGGTGGGTTTTAGAGTCAAACAGACCAAGCTGCAGTCCGGGCTCCCCTGCTTCCTAGATGTATGCGTTAGGAGGCATGTTGGTTTACTTCTCAGAGCCTGGATTTTCTTCATCTGTAATACTCACCTCCCCCCAAAACAAACTCTTTTGCTTGAAAGAATTCTTGATTGAAAGGCTTAGATAAAATCATATAAAGTGAAGTGTCTGAGCGTGCGCATCATAGGTCTGTGGTTATTTTGTTATTATTTTTCATTGCAACATTGTCTGAAACAAAAAGTTTGGAAGTAGCTTAGATACCTAACAATAGAGAAATGATTGGTAATTAATGCTTGTAGTTCTTTGGGAAATACAATCTGAATATAATGGTGAAGACAATAAGCCACATGGGACCGTCTCCATTCTAAAGTTGAATGAAATGGAGAATTGGGAATACTAGTTTTAAAATACTCGTAAGTATAATGAAGGGAAAAGAATATGAAGCAATAGAAATAATCAATATGCCTGATAAGGACCACGGGTATTTTTTTGTTTCTTTTGAAAAAAATTTTAGGTGGTTTTAACAGTGTTAATATAAACATAGTATTCAAAAATCACACAATTATTTTTCATTATTTGACCTGAACAAAAGTAATATCTTCCTATGGATGATACATTTGTTTCCTGTGGCTGCTGTAATAAATTATCGCAAACTTTGTGGCTTAAAATGACAGAAATTTATTCTTTCATAGTTCTGGAGGCCAGAAGTCCTAAATCAACGTGTCAGCGGGGCTGTGCTCCCTCCAGAGGCTGCACGGGAGAATCTATTCCATGTTTCTTTCTGAGCTTCTGGGGACTGCCAGCAATCCCTGGTTTGTAGCCGCATCACTCTAGTCTCTGCCTCCATCTCTCCATTGCTTTCTCCTCTATCTGGTGGCCTCCCTCTGACTCACTCTTATAAAGACACATTGGATTTAGGGTCTGCCTGGATAATCAAGACTGATCTCTTCTTAGATGCTTTTACCAAAAAAGTCACATTCACAGATTCCAGGGATTTGGATGTGGACATATCTTTTTGGGGGGATGTGGCATGGTTCAACCCATTACAAGAATTCAGAAATTGGGGAAGAGAGATTCAGAAACCTGTGGGGTGGGGAGACTAAGCTGAAACATCAGAACAGGTCATGGTTATGGGGAAGAACTAATGGAGGACAACTTTAACACAACAATGACAAATAGAAGTATTTGTTGAATGAATAGAATGAATTGAGAGGTACTGAGGACAAGCTGTAACAGAAGTCTGAGGTCCTAGACTTACCTGACAGCCTCAATAATAGGGCCATGGACTTATTAAACATCTGCTGTCTGTCCATTGCTGGGTCAAACTCCCCTCTTCACTTCTTAACCCAGGTTTGCCTCTAGTTTGTGTCCTATTTGATAAATGTCTCTAATAGTCTGAAAATGAAAATGAAAATCAGGGAGGTAGGTATGCTGAGAGCCTGGATAGAAACGGAAAATGGTCAGAACATAATGACAATCGAACTCTGAACCACAGCCTCCGCAGTGACCAGCTTGGTAAGCAAAACCACAATGTCTGCAGTAATCAGCTCAGAATGGTCAATGATGGTCAGCTTTGCTTTACTTCGTTCCCACTTCCAACTCAGAACTATCCAGAAAAAACCAAATATGCTCCTCAAGCCAGTCACATAAAGATGCCCTCCTTCTAGTCAGCTGTTTCCAGCTTCCCTTTGCCACCAACCTCCAATCAGAGCATCCCTTTTTTCCACTCTAAAGCTTTTCTGCTCAATGGCCTGCCTTTGGTGCAGATGCAGGTGATGGTAGCTGACTCCCTTGCTGTAGCGAGCTCTAAATCAATCGCCCCTGTTTCCCATTTGGGTGACCTCATTTGGCTATTTCCACAGCACAGTATTTCTCCATTGAGTTCAACTGCACGCATTTAGGTTCCTACCAGCTGATTATGACCACTGCCTATGAATTTGAACCACTACAACGAGTATAGTGCCTGGTACATGGTAGATGCTAAATAAATGACTGCCAAGTGGATGAATAGTCCTTCAGGATAAGGTATGCTGCAGCTCCAAGTTCTTAGATTAAGTTCAGGGGAGTAAGACCAGAAGACTCAGCTTTAGGAAGGTTCCAATGGACTCTTGATTCTTCTGAATTCTTTGTAAAATGGAGTTTTCTGATTAATTGAACTTTCTGGTTGACTCATTCAGAGGTCTGGATGCCCTCAAATATGCCCTTCACTGGACAGACCGCAGTGCTTCTTAAAGACGTGGATAGCATGTTATAATTTCACATATATTGTTGTGAAGTCTTGGCTGTCACATAAAAATGGGCAGAAGTTGGATAGTGCTGGCTGTGGGGCTACACCCGGTCTAGGAGCTATTGTTGAACTAAATGCCCAACAGGAGCTTGTTTTCTTATTATTTATTGCTCCCCAAATTGAATGTAAGCTACTCTCATAATCCCTCCTCTCCACAGCAAGTTTCCATGATTCTCTTGGTTGCTTAGATTGTGTATAAACAGGCTGCTGGGTGGTTACTGACGAGAAAGGTTGGAGGCAGCAGAAATGAAGAAGGCAATGGGCTTGCAGGAAAAAGCCTCCAAAGAGTCTCCTGAGAGGCTGCTGTGCCCTTGAGATGCTGGGACCACAGGGTCCTCCACTTCTGCTAACTATGCAAGGTGGCAGGCACCATTTCCAAAGCATGAAGACAATTTCCCTGAAAACAGCAAAAGGTCCTTCTGACTCTGTCCTTTTAAAATAATTCAAAACATTCCTTTTAAGTTCTATTTAGGTCTTTTTATAGCTGTGTTTAGACAAGCTGAACAAATGAAATTTACTTACACTTCAAAGCCAGGCCTTTGGTTGATCACTGCATGGTCTATGCTTTAAATAAAATTTTGAGTTTGCACATTAGAACTCTGCCACAAGAATTTATTTACCACAAAGGCCAAACACTGTTCCCCCTTTCTCCATCTCTCTTTACTTTCCCTCCGCTTCTCCCACTCCCCCTTGCCCCATCCATACTGGAATTCTGGTCATTTTCCCAGCACAATCACACTCTTTCTTGTCTGAGTCTTTGCACAGGTTGTTCCCACTGCCTAGAACGCCCTCTCCTTTCAGTCCATCTAGTGAACCAAACAATCCTTCAAAACTAAATGCAAGAGCGGGCTCTGGGAAGATGGTGTCATAGGAAGCACCAGGAATCTGTCTCCCCACCTAGACAACAGCTGTACTGGCAGAACCTGTCTGATGGAATCACTCTTGGAACTGTGGAGTCTGTTCAAGGCTAGTAACTTCCTGGGGAAGGCTTGGATGGTAAATTGCAGTTAATTTTGATCAATTCAGCTCTTAGCACAGTAGCAGCTGCCCATCCCCCACCCCCAGACACATGACAGGCAGCTGGGCATGTGTTCCTGGAGCAGCTTGCACACAGCCTGCAAGAGCCAGAATGGGCAAAAATGATCCTGTCTTCCAAATACTGGGGATCTGGTGCTCTGATCACTAATTGCTGCTTCCGGTCACAGAGGTGCAGACAAAGAAACCATTGTCGGACCTGCATGCATGGTTGCGAGCTCCTCCCCCTCCAGCTGAAGTGACTTCCTGGGGATTTAAAGGGCTGGTACCCTTCCTCCTCCTTCATTCTTCTCTTTTTTCCCTTTTTTGAAATAGATATAAAACCTGGGACATTCAAAAACAACTGTATATATGGGAAAAATTAGAAAGTGACTGCATGTGCCCAGGGAGAGGTTCAGAGAGGCCTGAGAGACCTTTAACTACACCCTCAGCCTACGACCATCAAAACAGCAAAAACAGCAAACTCTGGGGAAGGAAGAGAATCCAGTTTCCAGAGTTACCATATTACTAGAATCAAATGTCCAGGTTTCAACAAAAATGTCATGAGGCAGACAAAGAAACCGGAAAGTGTGGCCCATTCAAAGGGCCCATTTTTCCCTGAAAAAGGCTTAATGGCAGATATACTAGACAAAGACTTTAACACAATTGTCTTAAAGGGGTTCAAGGAACTAAAGGAAGATGTGGAGAAAGTCAAGAAAAGATGTGTGAAACAGAAATATTAATAGTGAAAATCTGAAGAGAAATAAAATTTCTGGCACTGGAAATTGCAATCACTAAAATGAAAAAATACACTAGAGGGATTCAAAGGTGGACTTGAATAGGCAGAAGAAGGTATCAGCAAACTTGAAAACAGGACAATGGGAATTGCTTCCTTACAGACATAGCCACAGGGACACAAGGAGGGCAGTAGGTAGGGTGGCATGGCTTGTGTAGGTAAAACAGGGCTAGAGACTTACCCTGAACCTTTCCCCAAAGTGACTGTGTTGGAGTGTGAAAATAACAGAGAGAGAGAATGTGAGTTAGCACAGCTCTGCTGCGGGTGCACTGTCCATGTCAGGAATGCAGCTGAATTCTTACAGCAGTGTGATGGCTAATTTAATGCATCAGCTTAGCTGGGCCATGGTGCCCAGATATTCAGTCAAACGCTATTCTGGATGCTTCTGTGAGAGTGTTTTTGGATGAGCTTAATATCTAAACTGGTAGACTTAAAATAAAGCAGATTGTCATCTTTCATCTAATAAGTTGAAGGTTTGAACAGAGCAAAGACTGGCTTTCCCTGAGAAAGAAGGAATTCTACCAGGAGATGGCCTTTGCACGTGAACTGCAGCTCTTGCCTGGGTCCCAGCTTGCTGATCTACTGCGTAGTTTTTGGACTTGCACCTCCATAATCACAGGAGCCAATTCCTTAAAATAAATAAATCTCTCCCTGTATATTCTGTTGGTTGTGTTTCTCTGGAGAACCCTAACTAACACAAGTACCTTCCATGCCAGGGAGTCAAGATGGGAGCCATTAACCACAGCAGAATGTCTGGGGCCTCATTTAAATGAATATTCATTGTCTCTTGGCAGACATGGAAAATTATCCAAGAGCAGGAAGCTGGGTCAGGATGCAGCAGAGTGCCACCCCTAACTTCTTCCAATAACCCCTCAGCCCCATTATCCATCTAGTGACTGATCCTTCCTGTATTTTCTCTCTCTTAACTGCCACCACCCTCGTCTGAGCCATCCAAAGAAACCCCTAGCCAACCACAGGGCCCTTGACAGTCTCCCACTGCTAACTCCTTGCTTTGATCTCTGCCATTCCCAACATTTGCTCAACATGCCGGTTGGGCAGAACCCTCTGCCACTACTTACAGAGTTCATACTTTTCATGTCTCTGCGTTTTTCATTCACCTAGCAGATCTCTAATGAGGACATATCTTGGTAGAACCCTGCATTACAGGCTAAGCCTATAGTCCCAAGCCTCAGGAACTCCGAGTCCAGGAAACAGGCTTGGGAACAGATAAGCACAACCACAGGTTGACAGCTGGAGAAAGATCTGCACGGGCTACCAAGGGGAGAAAAGAAAATGTGGAGCGGCACTTTGCAGAGGGAGGGAATGTCTTCATCTCACACATACACTTCACTCGGCTGCCTTGTGTCTCTTCCCCAGTGGACTTAGCCTGCGGCTCAGTATCATCTCAGCCCAGCTGAACATCGTCTCTCTACCCCTTAGAGCCTCCACTGTGCTCTCCAGGACCATTTCTCTCCCTCTCCAGGGCTCCCCAACACTTCATGTATACCACTTTTGTTGTTTGTCACATCAAGTAACACTACCAAATGCCACTCACCAGGTGTTGGCTTTGTGCTGCAACCACCCTGTGCAGCAGGCGCTGTCCTGTCGCTGTGGGCTCAGGGCGGCTAAGCAGCTACTAGCTCATGAGCGGACTCATTTAACATGCCCTCACTCTGCCTGAGCACCTGCCTGGCACACAGGAGATATGAAATGTTTGTCACATTTCTCACTGTCTGGGGAGAAGGCCAGGAGAGGGAATCCAGACTGTCTCCTCATTGGTACAGGTCACAGCACCTTGCTGCTACCAGCTGCCGGAGTGTGGAACGCTGCAGCTCTGAAGTCGCCCGGGGAGAAGCTCTCCCTGGTGCCATGTCCCTCTCCCTTCTATGTGCCACCTGGGGTCTCCTCTGGCTGGAGCTGGCCCTGCTGAATGCCAAACGTCTGCAGAAAGGGTTTGCAAACAGCTGGCTCAAGGTTCTGAGCTTTTGTGATCTCATCCAAAATCTCTGGATTGGTGGTGGTTGGTGGGAGTGGGGGGCAGGCTTTTGTTTTCCTAGACTACCAGGTCTGGGGGTGTGGAAATCACACTGGATGTGGGCTCAGGAGCCTGGGTTTCCTTCTCAGCCCTGTCACTTCATGACTGAATGATACTGAACCTCAGTTCCCTTCACTAAGTGGAAATGATGACTGCTCCTACCTCACAGTGCTGTTATGAGAAGTAAGACGATACACGTGGGATGTGTTTTGAACTGCTTTTTGCTGCAACATGTGAGAGAGTGTTGGTAGTTCAAAGCAAGAGTTCCTCAAGCCACAGCCTCAGGGTGATGTACCCAGCACGGTAAGCACATCCTTCACAGCAAATGCCAAAATGTCTAGACAACCCAGTTGGTTTATCTGTGTTCCTTGTTGAGATCCACATAACAGAGAAACTACTTGTTGAACTAATAGGACCAGATTTAGTTATTTGTAGAGGCACCTTGGAACAAGCCCAAGATCTGAAGACAGAAATTCTGGGTGTGAATCTTAGATCCCTGATTTCTGTGTGTGTAATCTAAGTGTTGTGTTTTCAGCTCTAAAATGGGGACTAGAATTTTCAACAGTGCATATGCCTTGCCCTGTGACCCAGCAATCCTGCTCTTGCTTTATATCTCAGAGACGTTCCCTTACAGGTGTGTAAGGGTGCGTGTCGGAGGATACCCATCGCGGTGGTGTGTGTGGTAGCAGAGAGCAGAGGGCCTGAAGCCTTCACCACCAGAGGAACGGGTAAGCCCACTGTGGTGGGTACAGAGAGGCGGTTCCGGCGGCAGGCAGAAGCAACGGGCTAAGAGTGCCTGTATCAACATGGATGACTCTTCAAAACAGCCTTGGGTCAAGACAATGAGAGGCAAGACACATGTATCACAGTACCATGGATATAAGTAAAAAACACAAACCCACACAAAACAAGAGAACATGTTTTATAAGGATACGTGCATTTACCGACTTACATCAGATGCACTAGAATGGATGCCTATGAGAGGAGATTAAGAGGAGCGGAGATGAGTGATGAGGGAGAAAATATAGCACCAGGAAAGAGCATTGCACACACCAGTTGACAACAGCAGGTTATTACCTGAGAGGTATGAGCAATTTAATTTCCTGCATTACAAGTTAAAAAAAGATCCTTACCTCGAGGTGTTGTCAGAATTATATGTAATGTTCATAAAGGTCCCTGGCACAGTGCTTGCCACACGGGAGGTGCCCCAGAAATGGCAGCTCTTTCGGTCATTTGCTCACTGAGCACATGGTGTACCGAGTGTCTGCTTTGTGTGGGTGACTGTGGGAAGAGCTACAGAAGAGAGAGAGACTGGGTGTCTCCGGGCGACTGGAGTGTCAGAAGAAGGGAGCCCTCATCTGGATCGCAGAGCCCCTGCTGGCGGCCCCCTCACTCCACAAGCTGAGGCTGAAGGAAGTGACTTGCCCGAGGCCACACCGCGAACTGGTGACTGAGTCCAGGGCATCTGTCCCGGTCTCTGCGGTCCTTCCAGAGCATTTCCAAGCCCGTTCCTCCAAATCCCAGCTCTCCTGACGTCTTTTATCTCCTGTTCTGCCATTTACCCCAGCAATGCTCCCTGAGGCCCCTTCCTTGTTTTTACACCCAGCCGTGTGTGTGTGTGTGTGTGTGTGTGTGTGTGTGTGTGTGTGTGTGTGTGTGAGTTTAATGGAGAAGTGAGGTAATAGATGGTTTTAAAAATGCAGCTGGCAGCTAAGGCTTTCCAGGAGGTCTATGGGAAAGAGGTAAAAAGGTTCTCAGCCTTGGCGGAGGTGAAGCTCTAAGCAGCCATCCTCCTGACCTCCGTCTTCTGCGCCTGCCCTGCTGCCTTAGTGATCCCAGGTCAGTCTCCCATCCCCAGCCCTCAAAATTGGCCCCCCAGATCTCACCACCTAATGTGGCTCCAAGGAGAGGGGCGAAGCATGCCTTCCAGCTTTTGTCATCCTTTTACTCATCTCTAAATACCTAGTTCCCCAAAGATGACAAGCGGTGTCCTCGGGGAGGAGTAAGGACGCCTCTAATGGAGCCCAGCCCTCCTAGATCTGATGGAGAGAGGCAGGGGGACCTCAGGGTGCTGTGTCTCAGCAGCAGGTCCTTGGGAAGGCTCCAGGGACGTGGGGAGGTGGTCAGAGAAGCCCGGAGGCGAGGGGTGGCCATGCGGAGAAGGGGGACGAGGCTGTGAAGACTCTGCCGGCATCCTGCCAGCCTCCTGCCAGCTGGGATTCAGGGCTATAACAATCCTTTCTTTTTCAGGAAAACCCAAGTTTCCCACAGCTTTCCAAATGAGATTGGCAAAGAATGGAATAGCCTACTGATTTTCCTGGAAGAGCACAGCCAATTACATGTCAGATATGAAGAGAGATGAAGGGGAAAGAACTCTCAGTGAAGGGAACTCCTCATGTCCTGGGGGTTCGGCACAGCTCTGACTGGGGTAGTGGTAGTGGTGCAGCTGGGGAGGAAAAGGATGGCTGACATTTAATGAGCACCTGCTCTGTTCCAGGCACTGTGCTAACTAAGCCCCTAGTAGACGGTCTCCACTTAGCTCTCACACAGCAGTCCAATGAGCTGGGCACTGTTATGTGCCCATTTTACAGATGAGGAAATAAAATGCAGAATTTATGACTTGCCCAAGACCACGCTACTGGGAAATGGGGAGCAGGATTTGAACACAGATTGTCTCACTGCAAAGTCCATGGGCAGAAGTGCTAAACAGAATGGCAGCTAAACAGCTGTGGTCATTGGGGATCTCCCAGCGCATGGCTGAGAATTTGAGGTAAACAAATCCTTCCTAGTCAGGGCAGGAATCCAAGTGCCCATCACGCAAGTGCTTACTTCCCTTAGGAATATTTCCTAGGGAAATGTATTCTAGAAAACCATCAATCTATAGCCTCTGCAGTGTGCCTTTGCTATCTATATTCCCCATCTTATCTCTAATATTTTATGGCGTGCTCTTTGCTCACTGAACAGCAGAGCATACCACGGGCTTTTATCACATCTAACCTGCCTTCCATTGTAATTGATTTTCAGCAGTGTTTTTCAGCACTCAGCAGTACTGCCATTTATGGAATGTTTGGATGACATTATTTTTAGACATTTAAAGAGATTTTAAAACATAAAAACGAAATAAAAGTCACCGCAGTTACTCCAAGGAATTCTGTTAAGTGTAAACCACAGCCAGTTCAGATAATACTGACGGGACTCAGCATGGATTTCTGGTCAATCAGCTAAAGTGGCGCCACCGTGTGGCAAGAATGTAAACACTTCACAATTTCCTGGGAGAGGCAGCTTTGAAATTGTGCCCTGATTTTTTTTTTTAATTCGGGAGAGTTGCATTATTTTCAAGTTGTACACATAAATTCAATGTTTATTAGTATCTCGTATCACGCTGTTGCAAATCATCAGGGAGCCTCTCAAGTACAGTGTGGTGGACCTATAGATCATGGCCCCGGACTTGCCCTCTGCGCCAGCTTCAGCTGATTAAAGAAGCCACATGACGTAGATGGAAACGGACAACCTGACTGACATACGTTGGGGTCACGGAGCCCTGGAAGTCCTAACAAATATGGTAACAGTTTGACTTTAAGCGGCCGTTTGAAATTGAACGAAAGAACCTTGGGATCTCTGGGCAGAAAAGAATGTGAAGGACAATCTAGTGACCCTTCAGGAAGGTGCATGGCAACGACGTGAATTCAGTCGTAGTTACAGGCTTGCTCTGGCTCCGTAGGGTGTCTTCACATATACCTGATTTGAGAGCCCATCCTGGATAGGTTTCGTTGGTCAAAGTCTTAGAGTTCTCGGCACACCTGTTGTGACACCTGCCTGCCTCAAAGGATTGTTGACAGGATTAAGTGAGATAACAGGTACAGTGCACAGCGCAGGGTGGCGGCCAGTAATTTTGGGTTGCTTTTCCTTTTACTATTTGACATGTGCTTTGTAAATACAAAGTGACAAATATACAAATACCATTGACAAAAGTGTGTTGTTAGTACGAGGCAAGTGGTACTGGTGCAATGGGAGAGACTGGTGTTTCTTCAACACTAATATACTTATAACTCACCCAGGGATTTTGTGAAAGTGCAGATTCTGTTTCAGTATTTCTGCATTTCTAGCAAGCTCTCAGGTGACTCCAGTCTATCAACTGCACTTCGAATAGCAAAGGTATATAGCAGTGATCTTAGCCAGATCATATGTTAGAATTACCTAATGAGATCTGTGAAGTGTGAACTCTCAGTCCCTACATTAAATCTACTGGATCAGAATTCCCAAGGGTGGGACTCAGGCATGCATAGTTTTAGTAAGCAACCCAGGGGATTCTGGTGCTCAGAACCAGGGCTGAGAACCACTGGCGTAGGACCTAGTATTCTTAAATCTGCTTTCCAGCTAATTCTGATGCGTTCAATCAGCTGATATTTGTTGAGCTTCTGTTCTGTGTCAGGCATTGAACATGGTGAGGAGGACAAACAAAAGAACCAGCAGTGACAAAGCACAGGATAAATGCTGGGCATGGAAGTGCTTTATATGGGGTCCCAGGACAGGATGTGGAGATTCAGCCGGACTGCTCAGTCAAGAGCAAGGGAGGCTTCTCCATGGGAGGTGAAGTTAGGACCAAGTTTAAAGGACAGAACTAAGTTACAACAACAAGAAGAGGCATAAAACAACATAACATGTTAGAAAAGACTTGGGTTCACCTAAGGGAGAGGTAAGTAACCATGTTAGAGAAGAAATTAGGAACACGGGTGAAGGCGTGCTCCACTAAAGAATTAGACCTTTATTCTGAAGCCTAGGGTCTTAAGAAGACTCCAAGTACCTGGCAAATGGCAAACACAATAAATGTTAGCCCTCAGCATTATCATTAATATATATCAATATTAATAATATCATTAATATATATCAACAATAATAATAATATTATTATTATTGCTAGGTTATAGTTTGGAAAGATTATACTGACAGCGTGATGGAGAGGACTGGAGGGACCTAGACTGGAAGCAGGGAAAGCAGTCACAAACTATTATCCTATTCTAGTTAAGGAATGGGAAAGATATGAAAGAGGTAGATTTTACAGGACTTGGAAGACGGTTCTTGTGTAATTTAAAAACTCATACTTGCACGAAGCAGTTTGTAAATTCCTTTCACATGCAAACTTGAAGAATCAGTGTAAAGATATTCCAGTTTTACAAATAAAGGAAACTGAGGCTCAGAAATAAACTTGCTTTTTAAGGTCACATGACAAGTGGGTGGGAGAGCCCAGTCTGCCCTCACACAAGGTGCCTGCCTGCTGTGCCCACAAGGTGTGCAAGGCGGAGACCCTGTGAAAGCACTGGGAAGGCTGGTTTCGGTCCTTTCAGCTGGTGTGTGGAATGGACTGGCATGGCCTTGAAGGGACCCAGCATTCAGCCCTTGCTGCCACTAGCTTTATTTCCCCAGATTTGGAAATCGTGAGGAGCTGGAGTTCCCAGTGTGAGGGTTCTCTGGCAGTTTTGAGAAGTACCCAGATGTGGCTCCCAGCGTTTCCTAACGCAGTCTTGGAGCTGATGGGGTAATGGCAGAGGAGCAGTGGTAGCAGAAGTGCAGATATTGGAGCAGATGGCAGAGGTGAGGGGTGACGTTACCTTGACCTATCTCTGCCTTCTCTCTTTCAATGATATGCCCCTTCCTCCAACCCATCCCTCTCATTTCCTCCAGGACTTTTGCCATCAATTAATTCCACCTCTCTTTGATCTCTGCCTTCCCTGCAGCATCTTCCTCTCAGCCTTCAGATTTGTTCCAGTCTTGCCCATCTTTAAAGGGTCACCCCTCTGAGTCCTCCGTATTCTCAAGCCACTGCCCTGTGGGTAACTAACAACTCCATCCATGCTCCCACAGGAATGAGGCTTCAGTCTGGCTTTTGTGGCTGTCATTTGGGTCAATTCTCTATCTTAAGTTCAAAGTTGACCTTCTGACTACTGTGGCGTGGCCCCTCTCTGAGAACAGACAGTGTCTTATAAATTGATCAGCTGAAGTCAGCTTCCCTTTTGTCTGTGTGATGTTTCATGGACTATATCCACATAAACTTGGTGATGGACTGCGCCATACTCTGTGGAATAGTGCATCAGGTAGGAATTGGTTTGGCTGCTACTAACAGAACAACCCAATTCCACTGGCTTAAGCATATGATATGATATAGACAGACAGAGATGATACATTTCAAATTATGCATCTCCGAGGCAAGAAGGCAGGGGAAGGCACCTTGGGGCTGGTGCAGCATCTCCTTTACAAACTCTTCAGTGTTCTAGGCTCCTTCTCTCTTTTCACTCTGCCATCCTCGGTGCATTGGCTTGTGGCTGCAAGATGGCAGTGCACCTCCAAACAACTTCCAGGCAGGAAGAAGTAGGAAGGGGCAGAGAGGTAAAAATAGGACTTTGCCAGCCAAATCCCTCCTTCTCTATCAAGAGGGCAAAAGCTCCACTGGAGTGCCACCCAGCTTCCACCTCGTGATTGAATGCTTTGGCCCCAGCCCCTGGGCACCCCAGCCAGACTGCAGCTGAGGAGAATGTTCTGGAAGACACAGGTTTGCTCGGGCAGCAGAGTCTTCCTTTTCTCCCCAGAAGTATAGGGAGTACCTTGCATACAGGTTAACTGAGTTCAAAAAAGTACATACAGTTACGGATGTTTCAGAAATCAGGTTCTCTTTAGGTACTTTTAAAATGTTACAGCATAAATCTTGTGAGGAGACTCTTATCTCCTTTTTACAGATAAGGGGGTTTAACTTACTTAGGCTTATGCAACCTGAAGAAAAAAAATTTTATGTTAAAACAAACATAGATATGTTAATGACATAGAAGAACAAAACATCTTCACCGATTTTAGACAGAAATCGATGACAGCACAGAAATCCCATCTGGGCTGTGACCCTGAACCTCGCAAAGGAGCATTTTCCCTTCCCTCACTCATTAAGGGCACTTCAGTGGGAAAGTATAGGAAGCTCTAGCTGCCATCGTCATGTTGGGACAAGATACACCAAAAGTGAGCTGCTGATACAGGCTTTGGGCATGATGCGATCTGGCATGTGGTGGTGTCTCGAGGCACTGCCAAGTCTGAGATGCATGAATGGGCCTCCAGGGTCCTGAAAAGGTGCACCTTCTACTACCCGTAGACTCCCATGCAGTAAGCTCTTTATGCTCTGGCCATCAGCCCTTTTTCTCCAATAGTTCTGAGCAACGTGGCAAAAAGTGAATGCCAGATTAGTTCTAAGTTAAAAGGAACAGAGTTTTTTTCACATACCATGAATTCCTCATTGATTGGTTTAGTCAAATATCCAGTGTACTCACAAATGAGCTTAAAAAGTCTTTTTAATGGGCATAGTTAGGGTTCTCTAGAGAAAGAGAACTAGGATCTATGTATAGATACGTAGAAAGATTTATTATGAGGAATTAGCTCACAAGATCATACAGCCTGAGAAGTTTGTCTGCAGGTTGGAGGCCTAGGAAAGCCAGTAGTGTAGCTCCAGTCCAAGCCTGAAGGCCCGAGAATCATCAGAAGGGTGGATGTCCTTAGACAGGAGAAGATGGGTGTCCCAGCTCAAGCAGAGAGCAAATTCACCCTTCCTCTGTTTTTGTTTTAGTCAGACCTTCAGTGGATTGGAAGGTGCCCACCGTATACTGGTGAGGGCAATCTTCTTTACGCAGTTTACTGATTCAAATGCTAATCTCTTCTAGAAACACCCTAACAGTGGCACCTAGAAATAATATTTGCCCAGCTATCTGAGCATCCCTCAGCTTCATTAACTGACACATAAAATTAGCCATCACAGTGGGACAGGGAGAGCACTTTCTGCACTTTGGTTCCACCATTTTGTATTAAAATATTTTCTCACATACTCAGTTTCTCTTTAGAAGTTTGGAGTTCATTACAACAAATCCCACTAAATTAGACAATATTTTTTGACACCACCTGGCCCATGAATTTCTTTATTTTAAGCAATATTTGTTCCAGGCAAGAGCCAGTAGAAACAGAACTTGGGACTGCCAGGCCAAGTTTAGATACTAGTTCTTGGCATTTGTTTGAGTATCTGGGTGTTCACATTGTTGTCTTTGTTCATACGTAACCTACTGGATATCTTTTTCACTGCACTGTAAACCCTTTTGCTGTCTAGTTAAGTTTATTGTTTTTAATGGACTTCTATTTTGAATAAGAATATTACTTTAGGGGCTCTCTTGTCCCCTCCTGGCGTGAGCCAGGAGCTCTGTCCTCTCACTTTATTTCTAAATAAAAGCCTGTACCTTGCTCTCCTAAAAAAAAAAAAAAAAAAAGAATATTACTTTAACCTGGCCACCATGTTCTGCTCTTTCATAGTTAATTTGATTACTGGGATTACTTCAATACAAACAATTTATTTTTCAGGATTTTTCTCTGAGTAGATGAACTTTCCTCACCCTTACACAGCAAAATATGGTGTTTCTGGTCTTCCAGCTCATGGTCAGCCTCAGTGTGATACAGGCACAAGGGCCATCCCAAAGGAAAAGAAGGAAAGCACCTACCCACCATAGGCCCTGTGCTAGACACTGGGGTACATAAAGGAAAACAAGATCCCTGCCTGGGAGGACTTCAAAGCTTATTGTGCAAAAGGAACTGATAATCAAATAAATCATACTGTATGTCTTACATATGTAATATCTATATAAATAAAGTCTTACATATAAAGCAGTAAGGGAGTATGAAAAGTGCTGTGGAGTCACAGAGGGAGGGATGTGTTCTGTGGGAAGGAGGAAGGATGAGGACAGAGGCGTGGAGTAAGGACAAGTTCTGGGAATGCTACTAGTTCAAGGTTATTACCCATAGGGTACATGGGGTGACATGGGAGCTGGAGAAGCAGGTGGCAGCCAGAATTAGAAGGCCCTGGACACCGGCCGGGGGGGTAGATTCGTACCTATCAGCCATGCACCGACAGAAGGCTTTTGAGCCTCTGTTTTAGCTGCTGTACTGAGTGGGCATTATTCCTTGACCCACTGCCTTTAGAATGGAGTTCTGCTGGGGACTACTGGTCCCCTTCGCTCTACATAGCTCCTGATGGTTCCTCAGGTTTCAAGGCTTTGAGCTGACTGGATTTGGCGGAGTGATCTTTTTCAGAAAGGATTTGATATTCTCCCTCTGGCCATATACTCTGTAGGCAAACGGTATTGATGTTTTAGACTTGGGTTAGCCCTGTCTGTTCTCCCCTCAAGGGAGGATGATTAGATATCTATTCAGTATTTTTGAGTTTCATGTTTAATTCTTAAGGATTTATTGTCACCACTGGTTAGTGGTCTTCTTGCTCAATTAGGGGTTACCTGACTAGATAAGGGCAGAGCTGAGACAAAAACTCAGGTCTCCTGATCCAAGGCCAGTGCTCTTTCTGGAATGCTCTAGCTTCCGGCACCGCTTAGCCAGTTATGGGACAGACCAAATGTACTTGGCTGCCTCAAGCTCCTATGTCTGAAAGCTGGAGCTAAGGAAAGGCCATGTTCCCAGAATGTAATTCTGTACCTCAAGCCAGAAAGCATGATTTAATGTCTTTTGACGCTGCCCTTTCTTCTTCTGTAAAATGGGAGCAGAGCCTACTTAACCTTTCAGCTGCAGCTGAAAATAGGGATTGGAGTGTGGTTGTTTGTCTTGTGATGGGTGAGGGGTGATGGATCTCTTCACGTTGTATAACCTTAGAGTCAGACTTGGAAGGAATCTGGGAGGTGATCTGTGGTGACAGGCAGCCTCATGTGGTCAGAATACTCCCTAAGGACAGAGGCAGAGCTTTCTGTCTTCGGAAATGTTCAAGCTGAGAATGTATGTCCAAGTGGAAGGGATCCTGCTCTACAGAGGCTTTCTGCACATAAGACGTGCTGGATGACAGGCCACGGTTTCTGGCCTCTGCCCACATTTTCTCTACTGCTCAGGTGAACCTGCAGGGCAGCTGTGCAGGGTTAATCACGTTGTGAAAAACGTTCTGCTGCGCAAACATCACTGTTACTAGTAACGTCAACAGTCTCCATTCACTGCTCACAGCGTCAGGCACTGTACATACCAATTTATCTCATTTCACATCCAAGATCATGGGAGATTTGTTGAATGATCATGATCTCTGTTTCCTAAACGACTTAATGGAGGTTTAACTCCACCCTCTCTTAGGGACAGAGTCTGGATCAAATTTCGATTTATCAGATGCCAGAAGTTTGTTTCGATTTTTCTTTTTCTTCAACTCCAGTTTCTATCTTGCTCCAAAACAGCAGGGAGTGGCTCTGGAGCAATGTTTCCCGCCGCCTCGGGAATGGAAGACCTGCAGAGCGACGAGCTACTTGCCCCGCCCGGCGGCCGGCTGGGGGACTGGGCCGGGCCGTGGGCGGAGCCTGGTTGTGGGCGGGGCCCTGGAGGCCGGAAGTGGCTCTGCGGACCGATACCTGCGGCACTGGAGTCCCTGACGCAGCGTCCCGGGGCGCTGAGGTTGGCGGCTTTGCTGTTGTACACCAGAGCACCCTTTCCCCCGAGTTCACGGCGCCGCAGCCTCCCGGGACGATGGTGGCCCGCCTGCTGCTGCGTGCCTGGCTCCGGGACCCTGCCGTGGGCCTCGGAGCCCCCTGTCGGCCCCTCAGTGCCGGCCCCAGTCCTGGCCAGTACCTGCAGCGCAGCATCGTGCCCACCATGCACTACCAGGACAGCCTGCCCAGGTGAGCCCGGCCGCCCGATCCCCGCCGCCAGCTCAGGATCGCCCAACCTCACTCCAGTCACTCACGGCTTTTTTACTCAACTTTCTTCCGCCCCCAGACCCCTACCTGGGGTGCTGCTGCATCCTCCAAACTGGAAATTCTGTGCCTGTCAGAATAGGAACCTCAGAACGCCCACATTCTCTCCGGAATCCTTCATTGTTCTCTTAGGTTCTCC
>JAVSCE010020325.1:0-12097 GCA_032199065.1 Smutsia gigantea | reverse complement strand
TGGCGGATGTGTGGAGGGACGGGGTGGGGGTGGACGAAAGTAGAAACGGAAGGAAGAGAGGAAGAGAGAGAAAGAAAGTGTCCTGAAAGTGTGAGAGGCTGGTTACTGAACTAAGGAAACCTTAGGACAAAAGCTGAACATAAAGAAGACAGTTGTACAAGGCCTGTGAAAAGGAATCTTGGGAGAAGAATCTGTATGTGTGATCAGGCTGGCTCTGATCCAAATGAATTTCTTTAAGATGGTTTTAATAATACAATGCATCCAGATTGGTAAAGAAGTCAAATTGTCACTATTTGCAGATGACATGATATTGTACATAAAAAACCCTAAAGGCTCCACCTGAAAACGACTAGAACTAATATCTGAATTCAACAAAGTTGCAGGATAAAAAATGCACACACAGAAATCGGTTGCTTTCCTATACACTATCAATGAACTAACAGAAAGAGAAATCAGAAAAACAATTCCACTCACAATTGCATCAAAAAGAATAAAATACCTAGGAATAAACCTAACGAAGGAAGTGAAAGACCTGTACTCTGAAAACTACAAGACACTCCTAAGAGAAATGAAAGAGGACACTAACAAATGGAAATGTATCCCACGCTCTTGGCTAGGAAGAATAGATATTGTCAAAATGCCTATACTACCTAAAGCAATATACAGATTCAATGCAATCCCTATCAAAATACCAACAGATTTCTTCCATGAACTCGAACAAAAAATTCTAAAATTCACATGGCACACAAAAGACCCTGAACAGCCAAAGCAATCGTGAGAAGGAGGAATAAAAGAGGGGGAATTACACTCCCTGACTCAAGCTCTACTACAAAGCCACAGTAATCAAGACAATTTGATATTGGCACAAAAACAGAGCCACAGATCAGTGGAATACAATAGAAAATCCAAACATCAACCCAAACACACACGGTCAATTAATATTTGATAAGGGAGCCTTGTATATACATTGGGGAGATGACGGCCTCTTCAGCAGCTGGTGTTGGAAAAACTGGACAGCTACATGTAAGAGAATGAAACTGGACTACTGTCTAACCCCAAACACAAAGGAAAACTCAAGGTGGATCAAAAACCTGAATGTAAGTCATGAAACCATAAAACTCTTAGAAAAAAATGTGGGCAAAAAGCTCTTGGACATAAACATGAGCAACCTCTTCATGAACATATCTCCCCGAGCAAGGGAAACAAAAGCAAAAATGAACAAGAGGGAGTATATGAACCTGAAAAACTTATGTACAGCAAAGGACACTGGCAGTAGAACAAAAAGGCACCCTGCAGTAGGGGAGAGTATATTCATAAATTACTGAGGACGGTCCATAAGTGTGAAAACGACGTGGGGAGAGCCACCGACTAGACGCAGAGACCCAGAAAGGCCACTTGTTCAGGACAGTTGTCATCCCCGGAAGAACAAGGCCGAGGTGAAAGGCAAAGGGCTTTCCTCCCTCCTTCGGCCGTGAGGTGTGCTGGGATGCTCCAAGGAAGTAAGGCGCTGTGGCGCAGGTGCAGCAGAAAAGCGGGCGATTTTCATTGAGAAGCTTCTGAGCACTGTTTTTTAAGGTACGAAGGGTGGTGGAGCGCCGGGCAAGAGGACGGGCACGCGTCGCAACACTGCCCCCGGCAGGCCAGAGAACCAGAGCGGCAGCACACCGGGAGCAAAAGCCATGTTTCTTGCTGGCTTTCCATGCACAGCCGTGAGCAGGTGGTTGAGGAGGAAAAGTGCGTGACGACAAACCCCAGAGAAAACAAAGACGCAAAACATGCCGGGGGGCGGGTTTGCATGGGATGTCCCTGACAGTGCAGCAGTACTGCTGCAGGGATTTCTCTCTGGGTAGGGAATGAAGGATTGGTAAAAGGTCAGTGGGAATGAAAGGGGAAGGTGAGCAGAGCTAATAGGTGACATTAGCTTCTGTGTGGGAAACGGAAGTTCCTCTGGCCAGGACCCTCACCTTACCCTAAGCTCCTCGATGATGTACTTGGCCTCTTGCTAGGCGAATGCTTCCACACCTGCAGGCACTGAGCTATTACTGGAGGAGTCACTGTATAAAGAGCTCCGCCCAGTGCTCTGCATGGAGGGAGAGAGGGAGCTGGGCAATGGGACTGCACTCTGCTGGATGCGGACGGTATCCCAGTGCTCGACCAACATGTTCTGACACTGCCGGGAGAATAAAGCCACGTATAAACCCTTCTAAAAATAAAGGATAATTTCAATAGCAGAAGGAAGCTGGTGAAACATTCAAACCTAGTTGTCTCTGTGTCAGAAAGACAAAGTTGCCTAGGACTATTGGTCTACTCTTCCTGTGTGAGAGACTGTGAACGGCGGATGTGTGTGTGTGTGTGTGTGTGTTGTCGCTAAAGGCATCATCTTCGCAAACTATTTTCTTATGCTGTGTGTGGCATTCATTCGGTCTCGCATTCATTAAGAAATTGGAGTGTGCTTCCTAGTAACAGAGCTGAGTTTTTCCAGCAAATAGTTCCCCTTCCATATTTGCCTGTGAAGATTTTCATTGTCCATTTGTGGACACAGAGAGATAAGTATATTTTCAGAGTTTTCCAAGTGCACCAAGTCTGCAAGTGGGTGCGGGAGAGAGAGGGAGAGCAAGAGGGTGACTGACGTGACACGTATACTAAAAGCCTAAAAACACACATGAGAAGGGTGAACACCTAAATCTGGCCTGTTTACCTCTCAATAAAAAGGAGGCAAATGGGCTCAAGTTATACATGTGGGGCTTCCATTTGCATCTGCTACGTATTACGGGATTAAAAAATACTAAATGTAATAGTGGGTTAATGAACATACACATACACTAACACACACCTACATACATCAACATACATAAACATACATGTACATACATACACATACATTAACATAGAAATACACACATACATAAATATACATCTACATACACTCACATATGTAAACATACATGTGCATAAACATACATGAACATGCACCTACATAAACAAAAAAACCTACATACACACACATATATAAACATACATTTACATACATACAGAAAAGTACAAACATACACACACAAACATAAACATAAACCTAGATAAACACACGTACAAAAACATACACCTACATAGACACACACATATAAACACACACCTACATACACAGACATACATAAACATACACATACATACACAAACATACATAAATAAACATTTACATACATGCGTAAACATACACAAATACACACACATACATAAACTTACAGAGACATACATAAACATATTCATGTATACACACACATACATAAACAAACACATACATACACAAATGTAAAAAAACATAAACCTACATACCACACATACACAAATATATACCTGCGTATACATGAATATAAACATACACCTATATACACGCACATACACAAAACATACACCTACATAAACATACATACATAAACACACATCTACATACATACACATACATAAACATACACCTACATACACACACATATATAATCATACACTTAAATAAGGACACACACAGAAGCACACACCTACATACACACACGTACATAAATATATATCTACACACACACACTCATAAACATACATCTACATACACACACATATATAAACATGCACCTACATACACTAACATACACCTAAACACACATGCATAAACATACTTTTACATACATACATAAACATACACACACACCCACACGTACATAAACATACACAGACATATATAAACATATACATACATACACACACATACATAAACATACACCTACATACACACACATACATAAACATACACCTACAAACACACACAGAGAAAAACATACACATACACAAATATAAACCTACATACACACATATATAACCATATACCTACACAAATACACACACATTCACATATATACACATACATAATCATACACTTACATACACACACATACATAAATATACACCAGCATACACACACAAACATAAACGCACATCTACATAAATAAACATACATAAACATATGCCTACATAGACACACATACATAAACATACACTTACTCAGTCACACATACACAACAATACAACACATGCACAAACAGACACATACAGACATAAACATACATCTACTTACATACACATACATAAACATACACCTACATACACACACATATATAATCATACAAATACATACACACAGACACAAACATACACGTACATCCACACACATAGGTAAAAATACATCTACATACATACACATAGATGAGCATACACCTGCATAGACACACATATCTAAACATACATTTACATATATACACATACAAAACATACACCTATATACACACACATACGTGAAAATACACGTAAATAAACACACATACACAAACATACACATGCAAGAACACAAACAGGCACCTGCAAACACAAACATAAGCATACACATGCATAGAAACACATACAAAAACAAACACCTACATACACACACATACATAAACATACACCTACATACACACACATACACAAACATACGCCTACATGCACACTTACAAATACATATATGAACATACATACACATACATAAACATACCCCTACATACACAATCATACATAATCATACACCTATATAAACACACACAAACAACCACCTACAAACACACACATACATAAAAATACATCTACGTGCATACACACACATAAACATACACCTACATAAACACACACACAAACATACACCTGCATACACACACACACAAACATACACCTGCATACACACAAATACATAAAAATACAACTACATACATACGCATTCATTAAAATACACCTACATACACACATACTTAAACATACAGCTATATATATACACATACATCAAGATACACCTACATACACACACATACACAAACATACATACACATACATATACATACACTTACATACACACACATACATAAATATACACCAGCATAAACTCACATACATAAACACACATCTACATAAATAAACATACATAAACATTCACCTCCAGAAACCTACATACACACACATACACAAACATACATACACATACACTAACATACACCTACATACACACACATAAATAAACATACATCTGCATATATACACATATATTAACATACACCTAAAAACACACACATACATAAAAATACATCTACGTACACACATACATAAACATACATCTACACAAACACACATACATAAACATGCACATACATACAAAAAAACCTACATACACACATAAATTTACATACATTTAAATACATACATAAATGTTCAAACGTACACACACATACATAAACATACATCTAGATTAACACACATACATAAACATACACCTACACACACACACATAGATAAACATAAACCTACATAAAAAGACATACATAAACATACACATACATACACGCACATACATAAACATACACCTACATACACACACATATATAATCATAAACTTACATACAAAAAATCACAGAAACATACACATACATACACACACATACATAAACATAAATCTACATACATACACAAACATAAGCATACACCTGCATAGACACACATACCTAAACATACTACATACACACTCATACATAAACATACACCTGCATACATAAACATACATAAACATACAGCTACATACACACACATACATAAAAATACACCTACATTCACGAACATACACCTACATATATTAAAATATATAAACATATATAAACACACACATACATAAACACACATACACAAAAATACACCTGCATAGACGCACATGCCTAAATATAAACAAACACACACATACATAAACATAAACCTACATACCTACACATACATAAACATACAACTACATACGCACACATATATAAACATATATATACATAGGCACACATACATAAATATACACCTACATACACAGAAATATATAAATATACATCTACATATATAAACATACATAAACATACCCTACATACATATATATACACAAACATATAAACGTACATAAACAAACACCTACATACAAAAAACATATATAAAGAAACACGTACATACACACAAATACATAAACATACACCTACATACATAAAAATACATAAACATACAGGTAAATACACACAAAGACAAACATACACCTACATACACACACATACATAAACATACACCTACATACATAAACATTCATTAACATTTACCTAGATATGTAAACATACATCTACAAATATAAACATACATAAACATACATCTAAATAAATAAACATACACATACATACACCTACAAACATAAACATACATAAACATACAGCTACAAACACACTCATACAAAAACAGAAACCTACATGCATGAACATACATAACCATACACCTACATACATACACATACACCTAAATACATAAACATACACCTACATACATAAACATGTATAAATATGCACGTACATACATAAAAACATATAAACACACACCTACATACATACACATACACCTACATACATAAACATACATAAACATACACCTATATACATGAACATATATAAACATACACCTACAAACACACACATACATAAACATGCACCTACATACACACATACACTAACATACACCTAAACACATAAACATACACCTACCTACATAAACACACATAAACATACACCTACATACATAAACATACATAAACTTCCACATACATACATAAACATACATAAACATACCTACATGGAAACACATACATAAACATACACCTACATATATAAACATACTACAACCTACATAAACATACACATACTTAAACATATATACACAAACATACACGTGCATGGACACACATACATAAAACATACAACTACAAACACACATATACATAAACATACACCTACATACATACACATACATAAACATACACATACATACACAAACATACTTAAACTTACACCTGCATTGGTAAAAATACATAAAAATACACATACAAAGACCGGCTTACATTAACATACACCAACATACACACACATACATAAACATGCACGTACATTCACACACACATAAACATACACCTACATACACACATACATAAACATACATCTACATACATACACATACCTAAACTTACACCTACATATGCACACATATATAAACATACACGTACATACATAAACATACACCTACATACATAAACATACACCTGCATACATAAACATACATCTACATACATAAACATACATAAACATACAGCTACATAAACATACATAAACGTACACCTATATACACACACATACATAAGCATACATATACATACATAAACCTATATTAACATTCACCTACATACACACACATACATAAACATACAAATACATACATAAACATACAGCTACATAAGCACACATACATAAAAACACACCTGCATACATAAACAATCACCTACATACATTAACATACATAAACTTATATAAATATACACATACATAAACACACATACACATACACCTGCCTAGACACACATACCAAAACATACACCTCCAAACACACACATGCATAAACATACACCTACATACATACACATATATAAACATACACCTACATACATAAACATACACCTTGATACCTAAACGTACATAAATATACACCTACATACATAAAGATATATAAACATTCAGCTACAAACACTCAGAAACATAAACATAATCCTAAATACACACACATACATAAACATACACCTACATACATAAACATACATAAGCATACACCAACATACATAAACATACAACTACATACATTAACATACAGAAACTAATTTAAACATACATACACATAAACACACATACAGAAACATAAACCTGCATAGACCCACATACGTAAACATACACCTACAAACAGACAAATACATAAACATACCCCTACACACAGACACATACATAAACATACACCTACATACACCTACATATATAAACATACACCTACATATATAAACATATATAAAAATATACATACATACACACACTTAAATTAACATACACCTACATACACACATATAAATAAACATGCACCTACATACACACCCAAAAAACATACAAATACATGCACACATACATAAACATACACCTACGTACATAAATATATATAAATATAAAACTACATACACAGACACACTTAAACGTACATCTTTATTCATAAACATACATAAAAATAAACCTACATACACACACTTACATTTACATATACCTACATACACGCACATACATAAACATACACCTAAAGACACAAACACAAAAACATACAGCTACAAACACACACATACATAAACGTAATCCTACATACATACACATACATAAACATACTGCTTCATACACACACATACATAGAAATACCCTTACATACATAAACATACACCTACAGACATTAACATACATAAACTTATATAAACATTCACATACATAAACACACATACACAAACATACACCAGCATAAAGACACATACCTAAACATACACCTACAAACACACACATGCATAAACATACACCTACATAAATACACATATATGAACGTATACCTGAATACATAAACATACTACCTGATACCTAAACATTCATAAACATACATCTACATACAAAAACATACATAAACATAAAGCTACATACACACACAAACATAAATATAATCCTAAATACACACACATACATAAACATACACCTACATACATAAACATACATAAGCATACACCGACATACATAGACATACACCTACATAATTTAACATACAGAAAATAATTTAAACATACACATACATAAACACACATACACAAACATACACCAGCATAGAGACACATACTTAAACATACACCTACAAACACACACGCATAAACATACACCTACATAAATACACATATATGAACGTACACCTGCATACATAAACATACACCTTGATACCTAAACATTGATAAACATACATCTACATACATAAACATACATAAACATAAACTACATACACACACAAACATAAACATAATCCTAAATACACACACATACATAAACATACACTTACGTACATAAACATACATAAACATACAGTTACTTGGACACACATACATAAACATAAACCTAAATACACACACATATATAAACATATACCTACATATATAAACATATATTAACATACACGTACATACATGAACATACATAAACATACACCTACAAACACACACCTGAATACATAAACATTCATAAACATACAGCTACATACACACACACATAAACATTAACCTAAATACACACAGATGCATAAACATACACCTACATACCTAAACATATATAAACATACACGTATATACATAAACACATATAAACATACACCTACATACAGACATATACATAAACATACACCTACATACATAAGCATACATAAACATACACGTACATACATGAACATACATAAACCTACACATACAAACACACACATATATATACATACACATACATACATACACATACATAAACATACACCTAAATACATAAACATACACCTACATACGTAAACATATATAAACATACAGCTACATACACATACAGACATAAAAATACACTTACATACATAAACATACATAAACATACACCTACATACATAAACATAAACCTACATACATAAACATATGTAAACATACACCCACATAAACACCTGCATAAACATACAGATATATATATTATCATACATACACATACACGTACATATATAAACATACATAAACATACACCTACAAAAATACACATATTTAAACAAACAACTAAATACACACACAAACATAAACATACACCTAAATACGTAAACATGCATAAACATACAAATGCATTCATAAAAATACATAAAATACATGTACATACGTAAACATACACGTACATACATAAACATACCCCTACATATATGAACATACAAAAACATACACCTACATAAATAAACATACATAAACATACACGTATATGCATAAACATACATAACCTTATAACTACATAGAAACAAATACATAAACATACACCTACAAACATAAACATACATAAATTTACATAAACATATATCTACATATGTAAACCTACATAAATGTAGAGATACATACACACACATAAATAAACATACACTTACATACATAAACATACGAAAACATACAGCTACATACACACACATACGTGTTCTTAAACCTACATACACACATACATAAACATAAACCTACATACATATATATATATATACACGTACATACATAAACACATATACACGTACACCTAAATATATACACATACACAAACATACACCTACATACACACACATACATAAACATACAAATAAATACACACACATTAATAAACATACACCTGCATACATAAACATACATAAACATTCACCTGCATAGAAACAAATACATACATATCCACCCACAAACATAAACATACATAAATATACATAAATATATATCTATATACATAAACATAAATAAATGTACAGATACATACACACACATACATAAACATACACTTACATACATAACATACATAAACATACCCCTACATACATCAACAAACACCTACATATATAAACATGCACCTGCATACATAAACATACATATACATACAGCTACCTACACAAACAGACATAAGAATACACCTACATACATAAACATACACCTACATACATTAACATACAGAAACATATAAACATACACATACATAAACATTCACCTGCATAGACACACATACATAAACATACACCTACAAACACACAAATACATAAACATAAACCTACACACAGACACATACATAAACATACGCCTACGTAACACACATATATAAACATACACGTACTTACAGAAACATACACCTACATACATAAACATACATAAACATACATAAACATACAGCTACATAAACACATACGTAAACATACACCTATACACACACACATACCAAAGCATACATATACATATATAAAACTATATTAGCATATACCTACATACACACACATACATAAACATACACCTATACAAACATGCACCTACATATGCACACATGTATAAACATACACCTACATATATAAACATACACATACATACATAAACATATATAAATATATACCTACATACACACACTTAAATTAACATAAACCTACATACACACACATAAATTAATATGCACCTAAATACACACATACAAAAACATACAAATACATGCACAAACACATAAACCTACACCTACATACACAAACATATATAATATTCAACTACATACACAGACATACTTAGACATATATCTATATACATAAACATACATAAAAATACACCTACATACACACACTTACATTTACATATACCTACATACACACACATACATAAACATACACCTACATACACACACACAAAAATATACAGCTACAAACACACACATACATAAACGTACACCTACATACATACACATACATAAACATACTGGTACATACACACACCTACATAAAAATAAACTTACACACATAAACACACACCTACATACATTAACATACATAAGCATACACCGACATACATAAACATACAACTACATACATTAACATACAGAAACTAATTTAAACATACACATACATAAACCCACATACACAAACATAAACCTACATACACACATATACATAAACATACACCTACATACACACACACAAAAACATACAACTACAAACACACACATATGTAAACGTACACATACATACATACACATACATAAACATAATGCTACATACACACACATACATAAAAATACACTTACATTAACATACACCTACATACATTAACATACATAAACTTATATAAACATACACATACATAAACACACTGAAAAAAACATACACCTGCATAGACACACATACATAAAAATACACCTAAAAACACACACATACGTAAACATACACCTACATAAACATGCACCTACATATGCACCCATGTATAAACATACACCTACATATATAAACATACACCTACATACATAAACATACACGTACATACATAAATATACACAAACATATACCTACATATATACACATACATAAACACACACCTAAATACACAGAAATACATAAACATATTCCT